>CM069915.1:17645262-17672762 GCA_036172215.1 Camellia granthamiana | reverse complement strand
TACCTGCTGCACCAGAGAGAGAGAGAGAGAGAGCACTCATTAGGTTTAATCTCTAACTGATATTTTATATCATGTAGATGAGTTGGGAAGTCATGAGCTAAGGAAGCTTCTTCTAGGCAGACAAGGAGGGTTGATCATGACCGAGTTAAAGTGAGGAGTCAGTTTCAGCTTCCCTGGCCACAACTAGGTCTGAAATGATCTTGTCCATTCATTTTGTTGTGGTTTAGGTATTAATGAACTTATTAATTCCCAACCACGAAATTAAAAAAATAAAGAAACAAACAAAGAAACAAAGGAATTTGAGATTAAAACTTTTACTATGCCACCCAAAATTGAGATTAAATCTCCTCTATGAAGCAACATCAACTGATCCACCAATATTTTGACATCAAATGCATTCACATAGTATACAGCAAATAGAAGTTGGACCAGCTGGTGGTGCGGAGAATAAAGAACTCCCCTTTTTTAGAAAGACAGAGAAATAAACATATGTACATTTCGCATCATGTGTGCAAGTATGACAATATCATAGCTGATATGCATGTCAGTGCTGATGTCTAGTGCTGGAAACATTTGTCTGTACATCAAATACCTCACTCATTGCATCTGCAACACAACACCTTATAAAGTCTTCATAGAGATCAGCTGCTCGTTGTATTTCAGGTGCATCAGCCCAGTATTCTAGTATCAAAAGAGCATACTCACAACACCTGCAATAGAGCAAATAAAAGAGAAGGAAAAAAGGAAAAATAAATTGCATTGACTGAAACAATGACACAGACAGTATCATGTAGAAGAAGCACAATCATACCTTGCACGAAGTACCGCATTACGGTCATTCTTCGCACAATCAGCTATACGAGGAAGAACACGGGCAACTTTGCAATTACGCAACATCTAGAAAGACAAGTCGGTTAAAAATGAAGAAAAATATCCATCAAGAAGGAAGGTACCCAATAAAATTTATTGAGCTAAACAATACCGTTTTAATGCAGTTATCTGCAGACTCTGCAATCACAAGGACAGTTATCACAACAAGCTTGAAAAGGACCTGGGGTTCAGACCACAGTCAGAAGAATGTTTGAGCGTATCAAGCACCCAACAATCAATAAGAAAAAAAGGTGTACTCACCGGAATGAACATTTCAGCACACGCTTCAAAATCTCCCAAGAGCTCTTTGGATAAGAAGTTTAATAAGTGGCAAGCCTAGCAAAATAAAAGAAAACAGCTTCACAATAGCTACGATATTGGCGAGTACTCACAAAATACAAAAACACCAGACTTATCCGCTGCTGAATATAATGGATTTAGTTTTCAAGCTGCAAATGATCGTTTTCTGTGGGATTCAAGCACAATAATAAAGACAACAGAACTAGTTGCTGGAGCCTCTATCTCAATAATATGCTTAAGCTTTAAGCAAAGTTCGAGGGTTTGGAGCAGGCAGATAAATATATGTATGCATGTTAAATATTGGATGACTGAAAACTGAATTTTTCTAATTTTCATTCTTTAATAAACCACAATTGTTTCACAATACTCAAATCTCACAAACAAAATAAGGACTACTAATTTTTGGAACAAGCAAAGATTCCAGCTCATTCACTAATGAATTTCTTGTGAAAAAAAATGGCCATTAGTTTTTTCAAAACCTTCATTAAATAAATCTCATACTAAATTTCCAGGAGATAATTTAACAAAGGGAATTTTGTCAATTCTAATGAATTACAAAGGTGTCCACAAACAGAAATTATAATTTATTGACAACTCAAACCTGTCTGAAGCTTGCTCAGGCAACTGTGACATTTTGCTTGGAACGCAATGAAAAATTAATCTAGTTAAATTTAGTTCATCAAAATGGGTTGGGATTGTATGCAAGACACCACAGGAAACAGTTAAGAATGGTATCAATTTGGATGAGTTGTGGTACAGTAAGAAAAATGTGGAACTTGAAGGTAACCTACTAAGGAGCACAGCACACATTATTTGATGTTTCAAAGAGGGCAAATCATCAAAATAGAAATTAAAATTTATGATAAAAAATTGCAACTAGTGGTAAAAGAAGCTTGAAATGACTAGATGGTTTGAAATTTATAGCTGTAAACCACTAAAACCAGAGCTCCAAAACACAATAATCTCAACTTCTTAAATATCAATGCAAGATTACACAAACAAAAAGAGACAACTAATCAGCACATTGTTCCATCAGATTAAGATTATATAGCTTAACTACTTAAGTTTTCTTTTTTTAAAGCAAAACAAAGAAAACCCAAAGCTATCCTGTATTTTACTTCAACTGGATTCCAGTAAAATAGAATGACCAAACAATCAAATGAAGCTACAATCTACCCATGGCTAATTTTAATCAGCAACTCCCTCACCCACCAACCTCCTTCCCCTAAAAAAGGAGAAGGCTTTATAATAACATTTTAAAATTCACAAAAATTCTACAACACCTGCTTTACTATGCTAGATCTTCGGTCTGACAATTGCGTGCTCAGTGGGCCAACAAGTTGTTTCAGAAGTCCACGGAAACACGGGTAATCAACTGCACCTGATAGAACAAAATAGTTGACAAACGACATATCAATATAACTTCCTCAAGTATTACAAAAAATGCTATGTTACAAGGCCTATGCCATATTAGATGAATAAAAGGTACAGTGAATCTCCTCACCAACTAACATGAAAAATTCTGTACTGATACCTTTTTTTCTTAATGGAAAACAGGCACCAAACAAAGATCTAAAAATAAACAGCTGCACAATGGTTGTAGGAACAGAGATTCTATCCACACACAAGACCTCTTGTTTATTTTTCCATAAACCAGTAACGTAGTTACTCTGATAACAAGACAAACAAAAGCAATGCAAAAACCAAGTAGTGCCTGGCACACCAATGAAACGAGAGAACGGGGGGGGGGGGGGGGGGGGGGGGGGGGCGGCTGTCTCAAAAACTTATTAAATTTCAATTCAGAATTTGATTAAATGGATTTTCCTGGTATGCACAAGACAACTAAAACTTTTTTTTTTTAAATCGATCAAAATTGATCATGACCTGATTAGTTTACTGTATGCACCTAGGCATGGAGTAAATTAGCAAATGCATCAAATGTGAAAGCAATACAGTAGCTAAAAGGGTAATTCATAAAGAGAAAAAAGCAAAACAAAAGGTTTCCTATTTTCTTTTTACTAGGGGTATATCAAAACGATAATAGTCAAATTGATGCCTCAAAGGAATATTAGTAAATCATTGAGGTTGCAGAGCAATGAAACTTTACCAGATACACCCTTTATATGTCTGCACATGAACAGCAAAAAAACACCATTTCATAATGTGCTATGGGGATAAATTATGAAATGCACTGAAGTAGTTTTTGTTGCCAATTTTGTAGGTATAAGCTAGTGGGGATTTTGCAGTGATCAATGGGCTCAAAGAACCACATGTTTGAAAGAAAAGGCAATTTTTACCTTTTTTTTGTGCGCGCACTTGTGTGAGTCTATGTTTGGAGTCCTACTCCATAGTAGGGTACGTGAGTCTTCTTGTTCGTCAAATTATGTTATTGGGTCACTACATCGGGCTTTTATTAGGTGTAGAATATTCTGATTGATAAAAACTTCTTTCTATTATTGATTCTTAGACCTAATACAATTAGGCAAAGTGTAGCAGCCTAGAATTACATACAAACTATGTCATGGTTGCATTACATAAAATGTTAATATTATGGGCATTCGAATTAGAGCTCATGTGGCTGTCCTGTAAATTTGAATAAGGCCATTCAGAATTGGCTTGTTACAAATGTGATAACCAAAAGTGTCGGGCTTTATTATAAAATTACCTAATCTCAGAGATTAAATTTTGAGTCAACTCATTTAGAAATTCATTAGTTTTGAATCAGTTAATTTAAAATTGAATCATTTAGAATTGTGCATCCAACCAAATCCTATGGTGCCGTTTGATAACACTACGTTTTCAGTTTTCTGTTTATATTTACAAAAATTTTAAAAACTCAAATAAAAACTTGTTTGGTAAATTTTTGATTTATAAATCAATATTGTCTCAGTTTATAAATTTGGCCAAAAAATGTAAACTCAAAAAATGTGTTTCCGTTTTGAGTTGAGTTTTTTTTTTTTTTTTTTTTTACCACCCAACGCTAGCCACCACCCGCCACCATTTTCCACCACCGTCTTCCGTTACCACTACCCACCACCCACCACCCACCCTCCACCACCAGCTGCCACCACCACTCACCACCCACCCGCTACCACCCACCACCCACCTGCCACCCACTCGCCACCACTACCCACCCATCGCCACCACCAACACCACTACCACCACCACCCACCTGCCATCCACCCGCCACCGCTACTATCATCCACTGCCCGCCACCTACCCGCCACCACCACTCACCACCCGCCACCACCACTCACCACCACCAGCCACCTGCCACCCACCCGTCACCACCATTCACCACCCACCAGCCACTCACCTGCCACCCACCACCACCAGCCACTTGCCACCTACCACCTGCCCGTCACCACCACCCACCACCACCCACTCGCTACCATCCACCACCCGCCACCGTCACCCACCCACCCACCACCCATCCGCCACCACCCGCCATCCGCCACCCACCTGCCACCACCACCACCACCACCCACTCGCTACCACCCGCCACAGTTACCCACCCACCACCATCACCACCTGCAACCACCACCCACCCGCCACCACCCGCCATCTGCCACCACCACCACCCGCCATCTGCCACCGCCACCTACCACCCACCACCACCACCACCCACTCTACCACCCGTCACCGTCACCGTCACCCACCCACCCACCACTACCACCCACCCACTACCACCCGCCATCCGCCACCCACCCGCAGCCGCCACCACCACCACCCACCCACTCGCTACCACCTGCCACCCGCCACCATCACTCACCCACCCACCCACCCACCCACCCGCCCACCTCCACCCACCACCACCTGCTACCCACCATCCACCGTCACCACTTTCCACCATTGTCTTCCGCCGCCACTTGCCACCACTTGCCATTTCTCACTCTTTTTTATATTTTAAAATTTTTTTAAACATTTTGTCAATTACCAAACGCGTTTGTAATTTATGTTTTTCTAAAAATAAGCAGAAAATAAACAAAAACCAGTTTATAAAATTTTTGTAAATATAAACTGAAAACGTAAACGTTACCAAACAGACCCTATGTGTTTTTTGTTTTTCTTCGTTTGTAAAATGACACCATTCTCAAGTTCGCATTCAAACCCAAGAGTGGTCCCCTCTCTCAACCCTAAAAACACCATCCAATCAATCCAGTTACCAGCTCTTTTGAAAATCAAGCCAAATCCTATACCTTTCATCTAAACCAAACACTTTTATCCTCCTCACCCCACCAAATATCCACTTGTTCACATCATCTTATTTAAATCACATCACCTCTCTAACACATCACATCAAACCCAATCCAAACTCAACCCATATAAGCCAATAAGTCAAAAAGTGTACTTTTTTAGAACATCCCAAACCAACCCTTAGTCTAGGTTTCCTAAAGCTTCCTACATCACAACAATTCATTTAAACAAATAAAATACATGCACACAACGATTTTTTTTTTATCAAACATGCCTCATTCCTTTAAAACATTTTATAAGAAACCCCATATTCAACCTTTCTAACAATTCAAGCCCTTTTTTTGAACTCTTTGATTCATAATTTCTCTTTTTTTCTTCTAATCACAATTTTATTTTAGAAGACACAGTGAACAAATAATTTCATTAAAATATCACAAGACAATTAAAGCATTAAAAATAATCTTAGGGGTTGTTTGGGATGATCTAAATAAGTGTACTTTTTGACTTTTTATGAAATATGAGTTGGGTATGGATTGGGTTTGAAGTGATGTGATAGAGAGGTGATGTGACTTAAATAAGATGATATGACTTAAATAGGATAGTAACTTTTTGACTTTTTTATATTATAACAAACAAGGCATTAATTTAAAACGAGGACAGGGAACAGACCTCCAATTACAAGACCTTCAACTTTCTGCATAGCTCCAATGCGAACAGACCAATCTTTCTCAGGTACAAGAGTCGAAGCAATTTTCTCAAATTCCCTTATAAGCTCCTTCTCAGAGTAAACTTTAATTGGGTCTACTGGTTTTTCTGTGACATCACTATCTCCTGAACATCACAAAGAACAAACCAAAGTTAACACCAATATTTCACTATCACAGCATCATCAATTATTATCATTCAATTATAGATTAAGTTATACTTAGTTTCATGTATCATTCAGCTCCAAGGCACTAAACTAACAATGTGATCTCATCAAATATATGCTATATGTTGTAAATTCATGCATGAGCAACGATTATATAAATTTTGCACATGAAAGGAAAAATAATAATACAATCACCTAGGTTTGCCTAGGTCTTGGGTGCTCTACTGAATTTTCTACAATATCCCCCACCAACATTGGGGCTTTGCACTCCAGCAAAATCCGTAGGTAAGGCTACATATACACCTAGACCCGATCCATACCACAGAGCATCATTGACGATCCTCGCATAAAGAAAGATTTAGGGTATGTTTGGTTTGCATTTGGGAGATGAGTTTTAGAAAAAAATTTCTAAAAAATTGTTTGGTTTGAGTTTTTCTCAAAAAATTTCCAAAATCACTTTCTCTCTCTTACACATCAATCAATCACTTTTTCTCTCTCCTCTCTCCTTCTCAATCACTTTTTCTCTCACACACATCTATTCAAATTCTCCCAAAATATCAAATCATCCCAAACTCCCAAAAAAACAACTCTCCCAAAATATACAACCAAACAAACTAAAAAAATTTCTAAACTCTCTCCCCAAAAATTTTTTCAAAAACAACTCTCCCAAAAACAAACCAAACAAGCCCTGAATACCTCGAACATTGCCTATCAGTCTGATGGTGTAGAGAGATAGAGCACATTGGTGGATCTTCATATAATAAGAAGGCAAAGACTGATTATAACATGGGAAAAAATCAGCTAATCTAAGAACATAAACTTAAAACTTCCTTACCTTCAATAAATCTCATGGCTACAACCAGTAAATGATGTATATCCACATATTTATAGGCAACAAAACTTAGTGATTCAATCACCTAGAAAGCCAAAAGTGGACTATAGGGAAAAGGAAATAAATAATAAAAACCTCACTATTTAAAGAGTAAAGAATTAACCAGAATTAATATATATATATATATTGGGGCAAATTCAACATTAAAACCCTGCACACTGACCAAGCCAGCCAAATTTTCAGACTACCCTAAAAATTATGAAATATCAAAAGTAACTGAAACAAAAGTCTCCTTATCATGAATAACACCACTAACAAATTTGACAACAGAAGAAAAATAAAAGCCAATGCTACAAGCATCCAACACTTGAAGGAACAGTTTAACCCTCTCAAATGTCCCTCTATTCCATTCTTTCCAAATAAACTAAAAATTACAGTTCAATAATCCTCCACACCACGCACCAACCTTGCTCCAACCTTAAGGATATCAACCACAAAGTATATAGGCAATATAGTTTTTTGCATAACCTAGCAAACTCAAACCAATTGACAAAAATACAGTAAGTTAATAGTCTTAGATATTTAAGTGATCGATGCATACAGTAATGCGATGCATCATACCAAGTAGGAATGGGCAATAACAAAATATAAGATATGGAGAAAGAACTTTTCATATGAATTCATAAATATGTCAACAACCACCAAAATATCTGTGAAGTTTTAGATTGAAGCACATAAACCTCCAAACAGAGACACCTCCCGAGTGGAATTCTTGGCTTTTGGACTGCTCCTTTTGGGATTAAGGTTAGCAGGCTTCATCTCAACAGCAGAATAATTATTTGTAAGTCCATCTGATGAGTGAACTTTTGGCTCAATTCTCTCTAGCCTGGCATTAATATCTCTTAACTGCAGTTTAATACCATATTAATCAATGCAGTTGAGTGATAATATCAACTAAATAAGGCCCAAATGTTATCCTACACTAAAACATCATCATCTAAAATTGAAACATATATAAACATAAAAGCTCAATCGCAGGAGTTCTTGACCTTGAAAGTATTGGGGAAAGGAAAGAGCAGATTCAAATAGCTTTGCATACAGATTATACTCACCAGTGATGTGGGAAGATGATGACGCTGAAGTTCATCACGAAACTGAGGCCCAGCCTGAGTATACATCTCCTGAGAAGGGAACAAGAATCAGATAAATTCCCTAACAAAACAAACTCGAATAATTGAGCAGAAAAATTCAGAAACTCTTATTCATTATCCAGATTAAAAATAAAAGATGCAATCTTCTCTACATACTATCTTATTACCTCCTCATTCTTCCAAACAACTTCCCATAGAACATTCTTTATAAGCACCCTATGTATACAACACATACCACTACTAACAAAGTCGTTTTAAATGCATAATATGATGTTCAAACTTTGCATATATCCTTCTACTAAGTTTCAGCTCAAGTTATAGGAAAGCCTTAGGAATGAAAGGTGCTCGATATCCTTCTACCATTGAAGAAGCAGAGGTTGATTTGACTGGGGCTTAATTATCAAATTTATAACTAGAAGACAATGGAAATGGTTCATTAATAATTCAAAGAAGCATTAAAGCAGCATCTCGTCGTCAGAACAAATTTGAATTTTCAATAGAGTGAACAGTTTGAGCTAAATGTCCAATGTTTAGGGTAGCTTCTACCGCAGATTTGATTTGTTGCATAGCCGCTCATGTCTCATCAAATTACTCATTCATTGCTGTCTGGTCATAGAAACCCCTTCAAGCCATATTGAGCAGAGGAATCAGTAGTAAAAAAACTGCCACCCCGTAAAACAAAATTGGAATCTTGGAGGCTCAGATAACTCCCTCAAGAGCACCATTATTAAAACTAATTACCCTTTTCAAGCAACCCCCAACACACTCACATACACACACACACACACACATACACAAAAAAAATCATAAATTTAAAATTCCTGAAAAGAGCAATAAGGTTTTTGCAACTCCGTTACTGTAGAAAATATAACGAAGTTCATATTTATCAAGACCAATGGGAAATACAGTTCAGGTTTAGACGAGTAGTCAGTAGCGTGTACAATAAAAACAATTCCACCATAAGTTTTACAAACCTCAATACATGATATAGCCGCTTCCCTTACACCATGATTTGGATCATTCAACATCTGCAAAATCTGATAATCCAAAAAAACCTAGTAAGTTTCTCTCTCTTTTTAATGTAGAATAAGTGAAATTACTACATACCAAAGGTATCTATTCTACACTCAAAACATAATAAATGACCATACAGGAGGAAGAATAGCACGTTGAAGCGGCAGCTCAGTAGATGCAAAAAGACCGATTGCTGATGTGACTGTACGTGCAAACTCTTCCCGAACTCTCCAGCTTTTGTGTGTCCACGCATAAGACCCTGCTCTCTCGACAATGAGAGTTGGTGAAGAAACCTGAGACAAACAATCATAATTCATAAACTAAGTGCATTTTTATTTTTTTGTGGTTTACCCTTTTTCTTCCACAAATATGTCAATAGACTAAGAAAGAAGCCTAACATGGCACAATGGCAGTATGATCTACACAAAGAGACAAACAAAAGTTGGTACTGTGGTCTTAACATTAAGTAAAATGCCCTTCATCCATGGTATAAAACAAACAAGAAATTACAAAGCATCTCAATATAGGAATGAGAGAATGCCTACCAAGTTCAATGCACATGCCATTAGTCTATAAATCTAACTAACCAGCAATTCTGTTGAATAACAACCCCCCCCCCCCCCCCCGGCTGTGATATACTATATCATCCCCGTCGTATATAACAGTTTCGTACCTTCTAGCCACTATATATGTGTCAGAAACACAAAATTCACGTAGGTTTTGCTATGACTGATTTGTCTAACAGTGAAATCTCAATAGAAATGTCTAACTCATCAAAAAATAAAATTGAATTCGTGTTAATTGATATTGTATGTGCAAGCACAATAAAAAAATCCATAAGCTATCTTCTTATCCATTGTGAAATGATAAAAGAACTGTGGTTTTTACTTCTTGTTTTGTTTGCAGTAGCTTTGTGTTCCCTAGAAAGGTGGGGGATCTTCTCTATGTTTGGCAAGGAACTCAGGTTGGGAGGAGAAGAAGGGTGTGATATTTGGCTCCTTTGGTTTTAATATGAACAATCTAAGGTAAAGAAATAAGAAGAACTTTTGCTGAGAAAGAAGAGTCCATTTGAGAATCAAGAGTAAAAGTATGTCCTCTTTGTATAGTTGATTTTTCAAGCAGGTTAACCCATTCTTGAACTAAATTTTAGATTTTGTGGACTCTTAAATAGTTTTAGTTATATAATTGATTTCGCTTTTGTGCACACCTATACGAGGTGCACCCCTTTGGTGCCTCATTGTTTATATCCTTTATCATACTTTATCCAATTAAATATATATACATATATTCAAAGTCGAGGTTGTGAGTTATGATTATAAAGGCACATTTGCTTTAGCAATTAGACAGTAGACATATATACACAGCATCTCACAGGGAATCATGGAATTCTAATTTTGTGGAAGTTTATTAAACCTGATGTACCAAGGTTTACGAATTTCAGGCGTGGTCCCAATTCTTACCCACTGACTTTTTATAAGTAAAAAGTACGTATTACAAATAAAGATGCACCAAGGGGATGCCGCCCAAGTACAAAGCACTAGATCACCCACTGATTTTAAGCTTTTCCAACAAGTAAAGCATACAAAAGGAACAACGGGGGGTGGAGGGAAGGCAAGAAATCAAAGTAAAAAATACAAACTCTTGGCACTCTTGAGCAATTGAAAATAAGGAATGCAAGGAATCAGGATTATAGCTTACACCTTGTCAACTCCACCAAATACACAAAAACAAGCAAAAAATGCTTAACTACATATGCACTAAACATAAAATTCTCCTACTCTTGTTACATAACTTATATCATATATATGATTGCATAAAAGGTCATACTCAGCGATGGAAAATGACAAGGCATTGAATGAAAATAAATTAAAGAATAAAAGAATTTAACATTATTATTTATTAGGAATAATGGTTTTATTGAGATTTTAATGTTTAATTGAGATTTAATTATTGCAGTTTCATTTTTTGTAACTTCGATTAGAGTTTCCTATGACACATATAAATATGACTTTCTGTAATGGATTTATCAGACTTGACTTGACTTTTGCCATTGTTTAGTTTTTTTTTTCCCTTTCGTTTGTTCCAATCTTTTCTACCATCAAGCCTCATCCAATGCACTGCCTACCAGACTTTCTGTAATGGATTTATCAGACTTGACTTGACTTGACTTTTGCCATTGTTTAGTTTTTTTTCCCCCTTTAGTTTGTCCCAATCTTTTCTACCATCAAGCCTCATGATGGTAATACTGATTAGCGATTCACTTACTTGCACCCGCACCACAAAGGTTGGGGGAAGATAGCATTTGTCATCACCATCATGTCTGCTATACGTGATCACATGTATATCAAAATTGAATGTTTCTAGTCTAAAACTATAAATATCTCTATTAACTACATAGTGGAACAAGAATGGAATTAAACAAACATGATTACCAGACAAAATCAACATCCGCTGACTTGAGAAAGTTCCAAAAAAAAAAAATATTCAAGATATTTAAATCAAATCAAAAGATTTGATTCGAAATCATTGATTCAACAGATTTATACAGCAGTGCACTTTAGTTAAATTCATTTCCAAATATGAAAGAAATTAAAACAAGCAATACCTATACGCACTTAACCCGAATTTCAGTTCACCGAAATTCAACTATTAAAATAAAAAAATTATAATCAACAAACACTGGAATTCACCCCCAAAAAATAAAAAATAAAAATAAAAATAAATTCAACAATTTCGAACCCTGCATGTATGCAATTTGGCCCAAACGACCATAATTAGATCACATATTTACTAAAACAAAACATATATCCACACGCATTAAAGAGAAGGAGTGTGCGAGCGAACCTCCATAAGAGTGAGCAAGAGGCGCCTAGCAGCGTCACGAACGGGCTGTTTAGCATCGCCTAAACGCTCAACAGTGGCAGGAACCAAGGCATTGAAGTGAAGCTTCAAGTGCTCGCCGGAGAGAACAGCGGCGGAGGCAAGAGCCTGAAGAGCACCTTGAGAAACCCTAAAATTGTTGTCCTTCAAGAGATCCAAGCAACAGTCGACGAGAGAAGTGACCTCCGACGAGGACAGGCTCTTTCTGGAGGCTTCTAGAAGTTGGTGCAGGCGCTCAACACCAGCCATTCTCTCCTTGGTGTCCTTGGCTCGAGCCATCTCCAGCGCCTCCTCCATTGCCGCAATTTTCGAAGATTTAGGGTTTCTCTGGTTGGATCTGGCGGCGGAGGGCTCAGATCTGCGGTGGATTGAGCGGTTCGAGTCGGTGAATTTGGCGGAGAAACAGTGTGAAAGAGAGTGTGGGTCTGTGTGTGTGAAGAGAGAGAGAGAAGAGAGTAAAATGGGGGTGGGAAGCTTTTGCTAGATCAACGGAGGAGAGAAGATATATCTATCTGGGTTTGGGTAGTAATTGCGAAATTTACCAAATCATATTTGTCGTAATTTGCACGCACTGTACCAGAGTGCACTGAGACCTCCTAACCCGTGTAATAAGCCCAGTCCACCGCCACAAACATGATTAAAAAAATAAAAAATAAATCTCCAATTTCTTTTAATAATTGGTTTTCCGGATGCACCTTGATTAATTTCAAAAAAAAATCATTCAATATGTTTAGTTTGAATTTTTTGAATTAAATTTTTTTTAAATTAAATTTTTTAATTTTTATGTTTTTTATTTTTAGTAAATATTTTTAAAATTTAAAAAAAAAAATTTACTTTTTTAGATACACCTTAATTAAATGTATCTAAAAAGTAAAAATTTTGTGAAAAAATATTTTTAAAAAATTAATAAATACATGAAAATATAAAAAATGTACTGAATTCTCATTTTTTTTAATATATTTTAGATATTTAGTGAATTTTTAAAAAGCTTTTTCACAATTTTTTTATTGTTTATGTAAATTTATGTTAGGTATATCTAAAAAGTAAAAAAAAAAATACTTAAAATATTTAAAAAATTCAGTAAAAACAAAAATATACGAAAAATAAGAAAATAGAATTTTTTAAAAAGTATTTTTAGAAAAGTGTAACCACGCAAAATGATTGGTAGTTTAAATTGTGTTCTCCTAGATGGCTTGAATTATTGTTTATTGGTCGATTGATCGAACGATCATTTGGATGATCAGGTGAAACACTTGTTTACGATGATTGTCGCATTGTCGACCCCGATTATCAGTCTTTTCAACAGACGACCGATAAGATGAAATTCGAATCATTTGGGTCAAACTCAAATTCAAGCTACGCAGTAGAACTCAATTTCAAAATTTAAAAAATTAATAATCGGATAAGGTTCAATTTAGGGATTTGGTTAAAAGTCAAAAGTCAACTTTTAATCTATTTCATTACTACACTATTTTTTTACACGTTTTTTTTTTAAATAAAAAATTAATTTTTAACAAACTTCCCAAAACAATCTTAAATCTCCAATGATCTTGATCTAGAGGTAACTTGAATTTTAAATTTTCTTCTTAAATCTTTACCGCTCAATTACCCTTTAAGTTAACATTTCGTTCTTCTTTTCCTTCCCTTGTCCCAAAACAACATTGTTTATAGACAATACAAAGAACACTAATGAACTCTAGATCTGAATTCATCGGATGTGATATCACAAAAATATAGGAAAATTACAACACAATAAGGATAAGAAAAAAAATTACAAAAATGTGGGGTGTAAGTGATTTTGTCATAAGATGCAAGTAAAATGTTACACCCCTCTATATTAGTATAAAAAAAATGATAATACCAATATTAGTAATTAATAATTTAGTATGTTATGAAGATGTTATTTTTTCAATAATGTTATTTTAATAGTGCACATATCATTTTGATGCATCCAAATATATATTGTGGGTGTTGATTTTCGACCACACAGCCAAACGGGAAACTCAGCTGGAGAGCACCGACAGAATAAATTAAGCCCGCACACCTGCCAACAAGAATATGAGAATACCGCGATGGTTCATCTACCCGGGGGCACTCCGATGATCAAGTCAGTAATTTTATCTCTCACAGATATCAATACAAGTACTTAAACTTCAACAATAAAAGCATAAAAGCATCTCAAATAAAGTATATCTTAGACCCACGAGGGTACCTTACTTTTATAATGATCAGTGTCCAACTTCCCCTAGAAGTCTTATTTCATGAGATTCTATCCTTTACAATAATAACATTTACCACAACTCACATTATTCAGATTAAGATGAACTCCCTCAAAAGTCTCATCTCTATCCAAATAGGTAGCTTGATGTCATCTAGGACTCTAGTCCTCTGTCCAAATATCTCGAATTCCGGTATTATCACTGTGACAACCCTCACCTCTTATTAACGTTAAATTGTGATTAAGCATGATAAGTAATTGATTAAGATTAAATCCTGAATTGATTGCATGAGTGTGTTACTTTAATTGCATTTATATCTGTTTGTTACTGAATGATCTGTTCATATTTTAATTTCAAACTGCGAATTGAAAGTTTTATCAGCGACCGATTTAGAAATTGATTAGTGTTATATGCTAATTAGGATTTATATGATTTTATGGTAGGCTTAATTAAAATTCAATTTGAAATGATTAAATTATATTAAATAATGCTAGATTAATTGAATATAGGATATTTACACTTTTGCCACTAAGTGGATTAATTCAAGGTCATTTCTTCTCACACTTTACACTTGTTTGGCATCATTCTTCATTTCATCTTCTTGACCAAAAACGTGAGAGAGATAGAAAGTTGGAAGAAAATTGAATTCATCTAAAAATTTTGCTTGAAATTAGAGGAATTAAAGAGGACTTGCAAAATTGGGCTACCATACTTGGAATTCAAGACTTAAGGTAGGAAATTCATTCTCTTAATTATGGATTTAAGTTGTTACATGCATGGTTCATGGAAAAATTGGAGGTTAGAGCCAAGAAATAGCCTTAAGAGTTGAATTGAGAAGCAATGTATGCATGCATGTCCATATCATTGAGGTTTGAGATCATTTTCATGAGAATTTCCACATGTATGTTCATATTTTAGTTGTGATCCAAGAATTCACCATATTTTTTAGCTCAATCTTGCATTTGGCCATACTTTGGGGCATTAGAACTCATAAAAACTCTTGCATGTTATGTTATTACATTGTTCTTCAAGTTTACATTACAAATTGTGTTCAATTGCCATACCTTTGGGCTTGATTTTATAAAATGATCTTTAAAATATGTTGTATTATGGGTTTTTAAGTGTTTTCCATAAAATTGACCCAAAAGGATGAGTTTTGATATGTTTGATTCTTGGTTTGAGCTTTTGAAGCAAATATGGAAAACCCAAATTTTGGCTTCCACGCTCGAGCGACCACCTTTTTGTTCAGAGATCCGCTCGAGCGACGGAATGCTGGCTTGAGCGTAGATTGCAAGCTCTCAGGTTTTTGCGTGTACAGACGCACGCTCGAGCGACGAGACCTACGCTAGAGCGAAGAACTGTGTCTCACGCTCGATTGAGCATCGAGCGGAGAATTTCAGCAACTAGTACTTTTTGCATCTTTACAGACCGCTCGAGCGAGGGAGTCTACGCTCGAGCGACCTCTCTGTTTTGGTAAGTTCGCTCAAGCGGAGAAAGCCATGCTCGAGCGAGACCCTTGTTTTTATCAAATTTTGAAAAGTGTTTTAAAGTACATTTTTGCATCCTCATCCCATCCTAGGCATTCCTAGGCCATGTTTAAGGCATCTTAACGAGGATAATGTTATAGAACCACACCAAGTCAAGTTAAGAGGCTAAGTTATTAATCCCAAGTGTGTAACTTAGTGTGTGTTCGTTCTACAACTGTGTAGGGTTGGCACCCGAAGATGCTGATTAGCCTGTCCATAGCCCAGTAATCTGTGAGCAACAATGTTGTAAAGATATGTTCAATTATAATTATTTTCTGAACGATCGACTGTACTACTTTCTGAAGTGACATTGTTTACTGAATGAATGTTTGTCCTATTTTATGAACTGTATGCATGGCATCCATAGCAACTTACTGTTACTGTTATTGCTACTGTACTGTTATTGTTACTGCTACTGTTACAGAGATCTCTGTTAGTTCCAATGTTTGGAACCAATACTGTTTACTGTTTGATGGCCATCAACTGACTTCTCGGTCTATTAAGACTTACTGTACTGTTTTGCTATTGGATGTACCACATATGATTGTTATGATTTCTAATTGACTGACATGGCATGAAATATGAACCACTGGTTGAATAACTGATCTACTGATGCAAATGACTGTTTTAATTATTGAAAGGACATTCATTCTTAACCTGTTTACGCATTCGTTATTCACTGAGCTTTAGCTCACTGTTTATATATATATATGTAGGTGGCCAGGCACCGGACCGAGGCTAGGAGCGTCGAGTTAAGCTTATGTTTTGCCCAGCCAACCATTGTGCCTCACTTTGAGGTTCTGAGTCCGTTCAAGCCAAGGCTGTTTTTGGGTGTTCTAGATTCACCATTTTGTTCCTGTTTTGTACCGACTGAATAAGACTTGACTATACAGTTATGGTGAAGGGATTAGGTCCCCAACCTGGATGTTATGTGTATGTATATATGTTATGGTTATGAATGTGGTTTTATCCATAAAAGTTTTTTGCATTTCAAGTTTTCACAGCTCATTGAACGTCTTTTTATTACTAATTGGCTTCCGCCAGCCCCTTTATACTGTATTATTGTCTTTACTGTTAAGCAGGCTTTTGGTAATCACGGATTACTGGCCGGTTACGATGCTAAACCCATAGGGGCGGGTGTGGGTCGTGACAATCACACCATATCTCGGTACCATGGTCCGCCCACGTGGCACCTCGGCTAACAACCTTGGCCACGTGGACTACCTAAAAATATGTCCCTACAACTGCCCCCTGGGTTCTATTACCTCAGCAAACTCAAGTGATGGAACCTATACATGTACTTTCCCAACCGAGATCGTGACTCGGTGGCACTAAGAAACAAGGACTCAAATGTCCACTCGTCAATAATCAAGAACCAAGAACCATGAACCATCATGTTCCATTTCATCTAGGTCTAACATCTCGACAAAGGTCGCACTGCAAACAGAGATCATGACTTGCTAGTTCAAGAACATAAAGATCCTAGTATCAACTCATAAAAAACCAAGAATAAACAAGTTCTGCCCCCATTCAAATTCAATATCTCAACCAAGATCAACATCTTAACTGAAATCATCATGTTAACCAAGATCACCATCTCAACCGAGATCGATATCTCAACTGAGATCACACTTCTCAATTAAGATCATCATGAGATTGGAGCGTACCAATCATTTCCCCATCATTTCGCATCAGTTTTGCCCCCCACCGTTTAATGTCAGCACGGGCACGTCAGGACTCAAAATCATAACTTTTTGCCATATTTTTCTAATTCTAGCAAAACCATTTCATCTTCCTATTTCACTTCTATCTGTGTCCCTAGACCATCATCACTATTCTTGAAGCATTCATTACTATGAAGACTCTCTTTGTGCCTAAGGTTCAAACTCTACTAGCTAAACCAGACTAACAGCCAAGTAATTTATTAGTTGCTTCATACATCAACCCACCATTTCAATGGCAGTGAAAACACCGACATAGCGACAATCTTACAGCTAAAACCAAGAACAGGAAACATTAAGGTCCTAAGCTCCCAGCCTTAGACCTTGATAATTTTTCAATCGCCTTATCTGTAAGTAACCATCGCTGGAACCAATGACAACATGTCTCGCCGAACTCTTGTCGTAGAAGACCTTCTTGTTGACGTCTCTGATGTCATAACTATGCAATTCACTCTATATTCTTATAGTCAATCCAACATGCTTATGCCTCCAGCAACTCAATATCTCGAAAAAGAAACACATGAAGCAAGTGGACCAAGTTATTGCTGCCAAAGCCGAGGCCATTGCTAAGGCTGAAAAAACAAGTCAACATAGCCTACAACAAAGGCTACTATCTTGACTGGATGACAGCCCTCAAAAAGATGTATGTTCCCAATGACTCACCCCTTCGTGATATGGGTCAGCTCAATGTCCTTTCCCTCTCTCTTAATTAATCTGAAAATGAGGCCGACGAAGTAGAAGAGGCTGACGACGAGGAGGCCGGAGACAAGGAAGAGGCCGAAGCTGAGGTTGCCGAGAAAGAATCTGAAGCTGCTGCTAGGGGCAAGTCCCCAACTCTGAATGAGCAAGTCCTTAACTTAACTCAGGATGAGGAGGATGAGGTTCAAAAGACTACTTTTGAGGCCGAGGTCGAGACTGCCAACAAGAGCCTAGATGACACACTGCGTGAGATCGACACTGAGGTCCAAGCTAAAAAATCTGCCAAACTGTCTGCTGAGGCTGACACAACGCCAATTGCCAAGGCAGGGCAAATTGTGAAAAATGCATGAACTTTGGTTTTTTCTCATTTTTGTATTTTTCTTTTTTACTTTTGGACATCTGTAATCTTTTGCTTGAACAATGTTAGTTTTATATTTGGCCGATGTGCCCTTTTTGTCTTTGTAGATGAACAAGTAATCTCTTATGCCAAGCCGAAGTACCTTTTTGTATCTGAACAAGTTTCTTCTTTGAATACAAGTCTTATATTTTCTTCCAAGTGTTGAATGTATGCCTTCTCTTTTTTCCATGCATGTTTGCTGCTTTCTTTCATGCTTTTCATGCTTCCAAACTTAGAATATTTTTGCATTTCTTCAAAGTGTACCTTAACTGTATAATAACTTCGGGATACAATACCTCGGATAAACCTTGACTGTTTACCTCGACTAACTATTTTCATACCTCAGCTAACACTTTAAAAATAAAAATATTTTTACAAGTGTTATTGCTTTTTTACCTCCATACGCTATCTTCTATTAAGACTTCACCATTTCCAAGTTTTGACAACTTGGTTGGTCACTTCAGGTAACATGTACCTCAGATACTTTATTCATCATTATATCGACTAACTCCAACTTGTAAATTTCTCTGAAATTTCAACAAATGTTAAGCCTATTTTTAAAAATTTCAACAAGTGTCAAACTCTTAAGTTTGTTCATCACTCCAACTCCTTGCCTCCTAATGTGAATCTAAGTTCCACTTAAGTTCATATTAAGCATGTAACTATGGTCTTTTGCCGAAGTCATATTCAAACAAAGGCTTCTCAAGGTGTTTCAACCTTGGTTTCTTTGTTCATGAACTTAGTTTCATTTTGAGTTTGACTCTGTCGATATGGCAAGTCCAGGTTAATTCAATTTAGTTCAACTCCATTATATGCAAGTATAATTCAACTCTGCCATAAAATGAGTCTAAGTTATTCGTCATGTTTCATTCAGAAACATCGCCAACTTAGTTCAACTCTATTATATGCAAGTATAATTCGACTCTGCCATATAATAAATCTAAGTTATTTGTCATGTTTCATTCAAAAACATCGCCAACTTAGCTCAACTCTATTATATGCAAATATAATTCGACTTTGCCATATAATAAGTCTAAGTTATTTGTCATGTTTCATTCAAAAGCATCGCCAACTTAGTTCAACTCTATTATATGCAAGTATAATTCGACTCTGTCATATAATAAGTCTAAGTTATTCGTCGTGTTTCATTCAGAAACATCGCCAACTTAGTTTAACTCTATTATATGCAAGTATAATTCAATTCTATACCATATAATAAGTCTAAGTTATTGGTCATGTTTCATTTAGAAACATTGCCAACTTAGTTCAACTCTATCATATGTAAGTATAATTCGACTCTGCCATATAATAAGTCTAAATGATTCGTCATGTTTCATTCAGAAACGTCACTTATGCAAGTATAATTCAACTCTACCATATAATAAGTCTAAGTTATTCGTCATATTCACCATGGGAACATCACCATAAGACATTTCGGTCTTATCGCACAATCATGGATTCCAACAATATTTTTATGCTTTTTTACATAGGCTTCGGCATCATTTTGCATGCAGGGTCACCAGAATCCCTATGATATAGCTCTGTGGACAAGGAATCTGCCCCTCTACATGGATCTCGTATAAAAAGTCTTTACCCTGGGAAGAATGTACACATTGTAATAGAGGTCCAGTAAAAGTCCTTATGTATAGATGGCCTTCTGCCGACAAGCAAAACCTGGCCGACTTCAGTCTGATCTTGTGTGTTTTTTTTTTTGTTTTATGGAATCTGCTCATTTAGGCTGAGCTCTTGTCTTCTCGGACCTACTCATCTAGGCGGAGATCTTATATTCTGGGATCTGGGATCGGAGATCTAGAATCCAGAATCTGCTCACTTAGGCTGAGCTCTTGTTTTCTCGGACCTAATCATTTAGGCCGAGATCTTGTCTTCTAAGATTTGGGATCCGGGATCTGGAATCCGGGATCTGCTCACTTAGGCTGAGCTCTTGTCTTCTCGGACCTACTCATCCAGGTCGAGATCTTGTCTTCTAGGATCTGGGATTCGAGATCTGGAATTCGGGATCTGCTCACTTAGGCTGAGTTATTGTCTTCTCGGACCTAATCATCTAAGAATAGATCTTGTCTTCTATGATCTAGGATCCGGGATCTGGAATCCGGGATCTGCTTGCTTAGGCTGAGCTCTTGTCTTCTCGGACCTAATCATCTAGGCCGAGATCTTGTCTTCTAGGATCTGGGATCTGCGATTTGAGATCTGGAATCCGGGATTTGCTCACTTGGGCTGAGCTCGTGTCTTCTCGGACCTACTCATCTAGGCCGAGATCTTGTCTTCTAGGATTTGGGATCCGAGATCTGGAATCCGGGATTTGCTCACTTAGGCTAAGCTCTTGTCTTCTTGGACCTAATCATCTAGGAATAGATCTTGTCTTCTAGGATCTGGGATCTAGGATCTAGAATCCAGGATCTGCTTGCTTATGCTGAGCTTTTGTCTTCTCGGACCTAATCATCTAGGCCGAGCTCTTGTCTTCTGGGATCTGGAATCCAAGATCTGCTCACTTAGACTGAGCTCTTGTCTTCTCAGACCTAATCATCTAGAAATAGATCTTGTCTTCTAGGATCTGGGATTCGGGATCTGGAATCCGGGATCTACTTGCTTAGGCTGAGTTCTTGTCTTCTCGGACCTAATCATCTAGGCCGAGATCTTGTTTTCTAGGATTTGGGATTCGGGATCTGCTTACTTAGGCTGAGCTCTTGTCTTCTCAGACCTAATCATCTAGGTCGATATCTTGTCTTCTAAGATCTAGGAACCAAGATTTGGAATCTGGGATCTGCTCACTTAGGCCGAGCACTTGTCTTATCGGACTTACTCATCTAGACCGAGATCTTGTCTTCTATGATCTGAGATCCGAGATCTGGAATCCGGGGTCTGCTCACTTAGGCTGAGCTCTTGTCTTCTCAGACCTAATCATATAGGAATAGATCTTGTCTTCCAAGATCTAGGATCCGAGATCTGCTTGCTTAGGCTGAGCTCTTGTCTTCTCAGACCTAATCATCTAGGCCGGGATCTTGTCTTCTAGGATCTGGGATTTGGGATTCGAGATCTGGAATTCGGGATCTACTCACTTAGGCTGAGCTTTTGTCTTCTTAGACCTACTCATCTAGGCCGAGATCTTGTCTTCTAGGATCCGGGATCTGGAATCTGGGATCTGCTCACTTAGGTTGAGCTCTTGTCTTCTCGGATCTAATCATCTCGGCCGCGATCTTGTCTTCTAGGATCTGGGATCCGGGATTCGATATTTGGAATTTGGGATCTGTTCACTTAGGCTAAGCTCTTGTCTTCTCGGACCTAATCATCTAGGTTGAGATCTTGTCTTCTAGGATCTGGGATTCGGGATCTGGAATCTGAGATCTGTTCACTTGGGCTGAGCTATTGTCTTCTCAGACCTACTCATCTAGGCCGAGATCTTGTCTTTTAGGATTTGGGATTTGAGATTTGGAATCCGGGATCTGCTCACTTAGGCTGAGCTCTTGTCTTCTCAGACCTAATCATCTAGGCCGAGATCTTGTCTTCTAGGATTTGGGATCAGGAATTCAAGATCTGCTCACTTAGGCTGAGCTCTTATCTTCTCGGACCTAATCATCTAGGCCGAGATCTTGTCTTTTGGGCACCAGTTTTGGTTGCTGGTACCGGCATGTCTTGTAATGGAGATGTTGGCTGCATTACGTTGTTCTGCATTATAAGGTTAACCACTGTCTGTAGATCTGTCAACTTATTTGCCATGTCTTTCAGTTTCCTTGTCTTTTCTCCGGCATCTGCCCCTCCATACTTGAAGGTTGTTTTCATCGTAGTACTCATCTCGGCTACCCTTCTTGTTCCCTTCTCGGCCTTTGGCGACATTATTCGCCTTAGGATTCACTTCTTGCACATTTCCATTATGGTCTCCTCCTTCGGTGTTAGGATCTACATGCTTCTTCTCACTGTGGATGTCGTCCCCAATTATCACTTCCTGTCCGTTGTTGGCCATCTATCCTTACTAAGTTCCCACAGACGGTGCCAAATTGTGGGTGTTGATTTTCGACCACACAACCAAACGAGGAACTTAGCTAGAGAGCACCGGCAGAATAGATTAAGCCCGAACACCTGCCAATAAGAAGATGAGAATACCGTGGTGGTTCGTCCACCTAGGGACACTCTGATGATCAAGTCAGTAATCTTATCTCTCACAGATATCAATACAAGTACTTAAACTTCAACAATGAAAGCATAAAAACATCTCAAATAAAGTATACCTTAGTCCCACGAGGGCGCCTTACTTTTATAATGATCAGTGTCCAACTTCTTCTGGAAGTCCTACTTCATGGGACTCTATCATTTACAAGGATAACATTTATCACAACTCACACTATTCAGATTAAGATGAACTCCCTCAAGAGCCCCATATCTATCCAAATAGGTAGCTTGATGTTATCTAGGACTCTAATCCTCTATTCAAATATCTCGAATTCCGATATTATCGCACCATATCTCGGCACCACGGTCCGTCCACGTGGCACCTCGACTAATAACATCGGCCATGTGAACTACCTAAAACTATGTCCCCATATATATATATATTTCCATTATATGCCTCACATTCACAAATTGTTTGAAGTGAAATTGACATGAAGTATTACTCTATTAAATATGACGTGGTTACAATATATGTTATGATTCATTTAAAATAAATTATAATTAATAAAATAAAATTTATGGAAAAAATGTGAAGTAAAAACTAATTTTGACACATCAATTGGAGTTTTTTTTTTAGAGATATTAAATTTACATATCTTAATTTGTCATTTAAGGTTTTACAAAAATCCAACATATTAATTTTGAAAGTTTGAGCGGATATAATCTTACAATGTTATTTTTTACATGGGTGTTGTAGAGGATTTTTCAAATGGACCAAATATAATTTGGCAATTGCATCTTATTGGAGTTACTTTTTACGTAGCTAAAATGCTGTAATTTAGCACTGCTATTTCGATAGTGTAAAATGTCCAATTATTTGTAGGGAATATTGCCATCACAATAAAATGCTGGAGAAGAAGCTATAAACATAAAAATAAATAAATAAATAAATAAACACACACACAATTAAAAATAAGTTTAGATTTTTTATTGTTGGGCCAATTTTTTACCTTGGCCACTACGCCAAAATTGGATTTTAGCGGCGGTTTTTTACCGCCGTTAAAGGCTGTAAAACCGCCGTTAATGGTGGTATTAACAGCGGTTTCGTTACCGCCGTTTATGCGCGTGTCGGAAAAAATACAATCGTCATAAAAAGGTAAATTACCGTCGTTAAAAGTTGATAAAAAACGGCGGTAATATAAGAACAAAAACGGCAGTTCTTTACCGCCGTAAATAGCTTCAAATTTTTCAAAAAATAATTCTTTCTTCTTGCACTCCACAAGTCTTAAACCCTCAACCTCTCATCCACCCACACCAACCACTCCACCACAGCCACTCTTCATGAAATATATTTCCTAAATAAATATTTAAACATTACTTTTACTTTATTGTAGATGGTTATGTTCAATCCTAACCGCGCGTGGTCACCACTCACCGGAGCTCCGCCGACAAAGACCGCCGTCATTAACAGCGGTAATGAGAGGGCTTTAGCGGTGGTTTCATTACCGCCATTAAAGGGTCATTACCGACGGTTTTGTTAACGGCGGCAACGAAAACCGCCGTTAAAGATACATTAACGGCGGTTTCGTTACCGCCGTTAATGCTTTGTTTTGGCATAGTGGGCATACACAATAACACCAATTTTCAAATGTATGCATAACCTACTATTGTGTGCACACATTTGGTAAGTATAAGATTTCAAAGGAACTATATATAAAAGAATCAAAATTAGAGGATCGATAAAAACTGAGACTCCAGCCATGGCGTGGAGTCGAGAAAACACTTAGATTATCGTACAAAGTCTCAAATTTAAATCTACAAAAAAAAAAAAAATATTAACTTGGATATTTAACTATTAATTTGCAAACCACCAGCATGCAAACAAAACCAAAAAAAACAAAATTACGACTATAGTCAAACTGATTCCATTTTTTATGCCAATGCCTTGGAGAATCAAAGGATGCAATACCACCTTGTCACTATACCGGATGGTGTGGGAAATACAAAAATGATTTGGAGAATGATTTGGAGTGTTCTAATACAATGGGTTCCACTTGTGATGTAATGTGTATGCCTGTGTTGTGTTTTTTTCTTTTTTTCATTGCCAGCTTGATAAAATTCAAATTAAAACTCTAATTTTAGAATGCTGTATCATTGTCCGTGGAAAATATATATATAATTTCTCATTAATCACTTTGCGTGAGCTGTATCCAAGATCAAGTATAAAAAGAACCTTTTGAGTGTCCCACATTGGTTAAACCTAAATCACAATATTCACTTTTATAATTTTATTTTGATCACTACATTTCCAGTTGAATTTCAATTTAGTTATTATTTTTTCACTAAAAGATAAACTTAACAATTTTGTAACAAGTGTCGAACCAAATTTATAGTATTATCCAATTTGGTAAAAATGATCCTAGAAACCAATCAGAGATGAAAATGAATAAAGAAGGGTGTGCACAGGAAGAGGAGAGAGAGAGAGAGAGATTCCTTGCTTGGGCGTAGAGCAAATTTGTGTGAAGAAGATATAGAAAGATGGGAAAGTGATGGTGCAACTGGTAATGGGTTCTGTCAACGCCTAGTCCCTCACTCACCAGCCTGCTTAGTAATATGTAATTCTATAATTTATTAAATTAATACATGATTCTTCGTGGCCCAAGTTAATCACATTTATGATGAGGAAGGCAATGCATTGTGCTTACCTTACCTTACCTTACCTTACCAATACCTTTGTTTGTCAAAGGCTTCAAAATATAAAGCAAGAATGCTTTATTGGATTTACTAACTGACATACCCAGCTTCTATTAAGTGACACGTTGGTCTTGAGTGCACTTTGTGGATTGGATGGAGAATGAGTGGAGCACTAATTAGTGCTCCCACTAATTAGGTGCCAGTGGGTCTCACCAGTAATGATGTGATGTTTTGGTCTTGAAGTTGTATTTTTTTTTTTTTTACTTTTTTAATGCATTAGTGCTATTAGTGGTGGTGTTTTTAGTGGGATGAATCATTGTTGTGGATTGGATATTGTTATTGGGTTTGTGTAGCCTATCACGAGTTATGTTTTGATATTTTGAATTGTACAATATGTAAAGCTCGTGAGTACTTTATTTTTATAAAAAATTACGTTGATCGAATATCGATAACTACTTGATCGGATTAAATTATTGTCAACAATTTATTTTGAAAATTATATTTACTATTGAAAAAAATATGATCCGATCAAGTAGTTATCGATATCCGATCAATATAATTTTTTACAAAAATAAAATACCCAACGGGTTTTATATATTGAACAATTCAAATTATTGCAATAAGATCTGTAGTAACCTCACAGATTTATGCTCTAGTCCAATTTCAGATTAAAGAAAAGTCGTATTAATTCATCTGCTTAGCTCACTTTTTTGGCAACAGGCCGATTTAGTCAAAAAGTCAAAAAATTACTAAAAAAGTCAAAAAACCAACAATCCATACAAAAAAGTCAAAAATTCTCTTTTCTTTCTATTTTTTGCACATTTTTTCGTAAAAAATTAAAAGTCATCCAAAATATATTAATTTTTTTAGCTCATATTTTAACTAAATAGTTAAAAAATTACTAAATTAATTTGTTCTAAATGAGACCTTAATTTTTAATTTTTATTTTTTAAAGCTTAGCTTGTCAGAGGCTTCAAATAGAAAGCAAGGAAGAGGCTTTTGCTGGAGGTTTACTGACATAACAGATTGTATTAACTCAGCAGCTTTCCGACAAACCTCAGTAACGAATTATTATTACGCAGTCTGAGACACACCACACCACACCACACCACAAGGGGTCAGTAAACATAAGTCCTCATATTCCAACTGTACCAGAATATTCGTCAAGTCAAAGCTTCAATAAGGTCTTGTTTGGATACTCCCAAATAATCTGAAAAGTCAAAAAGTTACTCAAAAAGTTAAAAAGTTAACACTATTTACCAAAAGTCAACAATTACGGCTGTACAACTCTCAATTCAAATTTTCCTCTAAAAATCAATTTTCACAATTTTTTATTACATATTTTTCCATAAAAAGTCAAAAAGTTAACCCAAACATCCATATTTTCAACCTCAATTTTTTAGTCAAAAAAGACAAAAAATGCACTTATTTAGTCTTCCCAAACTTGGCTTCGGGGTGGTCTTAGTTGGCAAGAGAGTAAGGAATTTTTTGAGGTATCTTAAATAAGTGTATTTTTTAATTTTTTAGATTAAAAAATTGAGAAAAAATATATGATTGTTGAAATTAATTTTTTGACTTGTTATGAAAAAATGTATATTAAAATATTATATAAATTAATGTGTAGTTTGAGTATAAGAAGAGAATATTAGATGGCGACTTGTACGGCTGTCATGTCTGGAAAGTGGAATAGATGGTATGAAGAAATTGTCTATTTTTTGGGTATTGCACTGGACGGTGTTATTCGGCTTGTGGGGCCATCACGGGTCCCCGTTTTGATAATCTGAATCGTTGAATGTGTAGAACTCGTCGAGTACTATATGTCTATAAAAAATTACGTTAATCG
This sequence comes from Camellia granthamiana, assembly GCA_036172215.1. Taxonomy (NCBI): domain Eukaryota; kingdom Viridiplantae; phylum Streptophyta; class Magnoliopsida; order Ericales; family Theaceae; genus Camellia; species Camellia granthamiana. The sequence goes on along the minus strand of CM069915.1, from coordinate 17,645,423 downwards.
GATAATCGATAGCTATCTGATCAGATTTATTTTTTTCCAACCGTTAATTATAACGTCTTTATTTTTTTTATACAAAACTGATTTGATCATGTAGTTATCGATATCCGATCAATGTGATTTTTTACAGATATATAGTATTCGACGAGTTCTACACGTTGAGC